>OY821519.1:152989303-153000385 GCA_963682025.1 Cordilura impudica | reverse complement strand
TGTTGAAACTGGCCTCCACATGATAAAGGCCATTAAGGATGTACAATTGCATACCCATGTAAGTTTATTTTTGTTTTTCAATATTTTTTTTACAGAGAGTCTTACAATTGATTTGCATTTGGCAAGTAAAACAACAATACCAATACATTTTATATGATAATTTAGCAGTGGCCAACAGAACCGAGTAACCTTTTAATTTAAAAAGCTTTCTTCTACATACAGATCGATTATACCACTATTACTTAAATTGGTCAAAATGAAAAAATATACATGTATTTAAAACTCACTGTTTGCCTTTACTCTTCTAAGGAAAGGTTGTTTGGGATACTATTTCTCCCTGTCAATTAATGTGGGCGCATATGTGGTGAGTGTACAATGAGTGCTGACGTTTGGAACTACCATCAATATTTGGTCGATATAACGAGATCTGTCCGCCCGTCTGTCTATCCGTTTTATCATATGTATATATCAATGAAATGATGCATGTGTGTGTATAAAGCCTCTAGGGCCATTTTTAGTCATACTCACCATATAAGGCCGATTTGCGATATTCACTTAAATCTATCAAGAAAAAACAAACATATTGCATGTTTTTACTAAATTTGGTTTATATATGCTTTTGAGAAAATTAAGTGGATTTAATAATTATGGTAATGATCCCTCCATTTGTTACATGACACAAATAAATAACAATACAACTAAAATTTGGATTAGTCTTATTTTCTATATCCAGTTTTCTCGAAACGCATAGTATAATTTTCTTACTGGTTCTAATTGTCACTTAACAGCATAAATTTTTATTGTGGCACCACACTGTTTTTTGTTGCAATATGGCCATTTTGAACCTAACATCCTTTCCCGACAGGTTATCAGTACAGTCGGCAAAAAATAAAATAAACTTTGGAGAACCGGTCAATAATTTTTAATTTTGAATTTTTAATTTTTAATTATTAATTTTTAATTTTTAATTTTTAATTTTTAATTTTTAATTTTTAATTTTTAATTTTTAATTTTTAATTTTTAATTTTTAATTTTTAATTATTAATTTTTAATTTTTAATTTTTAATTTTTAAATTTTAATTTTTAATTTTTAATTTTTAAATTTTAATTTTTAAATTTTAATTTTTAATTTTTAATTTTTAATTTTTAATTTTTAATTTTTAATTTTTAATTTTTAATTTTTAATTTTTAATTTTTAATTTTTAATTTTTAATTTTTAATTTTTAATTTTTAATTTTTAATATTTAATTTTTAATTTTTAATTTTTAATTATTAATTTTTAATTTTTAATTTTTAATTTTTAATTTTTAATTTTTAATTTTTAATTTTTAATTTTTAATTTTTAACTTTTAATTTTTAATTTTTCATTTTTCATTATTCATTTTTCATCTTTCCTTACTCATTTTTCAATCTTAATTTTTCATTTTCCATTTTTCAGTTTTCAATTGTCATTTTTAATTTTTCATTTTGTAATACTCATTTTCCATTTTTCAATTCTCTTTTTTCATTTTCCATTTTTCATATTTCATTTTCCATTTTTAATTTTTCATTTTTCAATTTTAATTTTTCAATTTTCATTTTTAAATTTTCATTATTCATTTTCTACTTTCCATTTTTAATTTTTAATTTTTCAGTATTCATTTTCCATTTTTAATTTTTAATTTTTCAATTTTCATTTTCCAATTTTCATTTTTCAATTTTCATTTTCAATTTTTAATTTTTTATTTTCCATTTTTAAGTTTTCATTTTCCATTTTTAATTTTTCATTTCTCAATTTTCATTTTCCATTGGCCATTTTTCATTTTTCATTTTTCAATTTTTATTTTCCATTTTTCATTTTTCAATTTTCAATCTTCATTTTCCATTTTTCATTTTTAAATTTTCATTTTCCATTTTTGAGTTTTCATATTCCATTTTTCATTCTTCATTTTCCATTTTTCATTTTCCATTTTCCGTCTTTCATTTTTCAATTTTCATTTTCCATTTTCCATTTTCCATTTTTCATTTTTAATTTTTGATTTTTCATTTTTCATTTTTCAATTTTCATTTTTCATTTCTCATTTTTCAATTTTCAATTTTCATTTTCCATTCTTCATTTTTCAATTTTCAATTTCCCATTTTCCATTTTTCAATTTTCATGTCCATTTTTCAATTTTCATTTTCCATTTTTCATTTTTCAATTTTCATTTTCCGTTTTCCATTTTTCATTTTTCATTTTCCATTTCCAATTTTTCATTTTCTATTTTCCATTTTCCATTTTTAATTTTTCAATTTTCAATTTCCATTTTCCGTTTTTCATTTTCCATTTTTCAATTTTCATTTTCCATTTTTCATTTTCCATTTTGCTTTTTCCATTTTTCATATTTCATTTTTCAATTTTCATTTTTCATTTTCCATTTTTAATTTTTTCATTTTTCATTTTTCAATTTTCATTTTCCATTTTTCAATTTTCATTTTCCATTTCCGCTTTTCATTTTTCAAATTTAATTTTCCATTTTCCATTTTTAATTTTTCAATTTTCATTTTCCAATTTTCATTTTCCATTTTGCATTTTTCAATTTTGATATTCCATTTTTCATTTTCCATTTTCCATTTTTAATTTTTCAATTTTCATTTTCCATTTTGCATATTTCAATTTTCATTTTCCATTTCCAATTTTTCATTTTCAATTTTCCATTTTCATTTTTAATTTTTCAATTTTCATTTTCCATTTTCCATTTTTCATTTTTCATTTTTCATTTTCCATATTCCATTTTCCATTTTTCAATTTAATTTTCCGTTTCCCATTTTCCATTTTTTATTTTCCATTTTGCGTTTTCCATTTTTCATTTTTCTTTTTTCATGTTTCATTTTTCAATTTTCATTTTCCATTTTTCATTTACCATTTTGCGTTTTCCATTTTTCATTTTCCATTTTTCAATTTTCATTTTTTATTTTTAATTACATTTTCCATTTTGTATTTTCCATTTTCCATTCTCTACTTTTCGTTTTCTATTTTCCATTTTCCGTTTTTCATTTTCCATTTTTAATTTTCCATTCTCCATTTTCCATTTGCTTTTTCCATTTTTCATTTTCCATTATTCGTTTTCATTTTTTCTTTCATATTGGCGATTTTTTTATTATAACGTGATAAAGATAAAAAAAATATGTGGCAATACTACTAACATGAGCTATGTTATTGTGTTCTTGGCATTGTTAATATTTGTATATGCATAATTTTTTTGTGGCATTTTTTTATGTTGTTGTACAATTATTATGTTCAACCACTAAACTTTTACAACAAACACACTGGGTTTTATGTTTTTTTTAGAGATATCTACATATTTTTGCTCGTATCTAATCGCAATGATGCCCGATTTAGCCCATTTTCAATACCAACCTGCTGGGAATTATAGCAAATGATATTATTGTAACCTTATGCAGTTAGATGGCTTTTTTTGTGAATGAGCGTGATTTCAACAGACAGAGGGACAGACGGACATCGCTATATCGACTCGAGCTGTGATATGGATCAGGAATATATATACTTTATGGGGTCGAAAATTAGTTTTTCGATACGTTACAAACGGAATGACAAACCTATATATACCCTCTGCCACTGACGTGTGGAGGGTATAAAATTAAAAATTAAAAATTAAAAATTAAAAATTAAAAATTAAAAATTAAAAATTAAAAATTAAAAATTAAAAATTAAAAATTAAAAATTAAAAATTAAAAATTAAAAATTAGAAATAAAAAATTAAAAATTAAAAATTAAAAATTAAAAACTAAAAACTAAAAATTAAAAATTAAATATTAAAAATTAAAAATTAAAAATTAAAAATTAAAAATAAAAACTAAAAATTAAAAATTAAAAATTAAAAATTAAAAATTAAAAATTAAAAATTAAAAATTAAAAATTAAAAATTAAAAATTAAAAATTAAAAATTAATAATTAAAAATTAAAAATTAAAAATTAAAAATTAAAAATTAAAAATAAAAAATTAAAAATTAAAAATTAAAAATTAAAAATTAAAAATTAAAAATTAAAAATTAAAAATTAAAAATTAAAAATTAACAATTAACAATTAAAAATTAAAAATTAAAAATTAAAAATTAAAAATTAAAAATTAAAAATTAAAAATTAAAAATTAAAAATTAAAAATTAAAAATTAAAAATTAAAAATTAAAAATTAAAAATTAAAAATTAAAAATTAAAAATTAAAAATTAAAAATTAAAAATTAAAAATTAAAAATTAAAAATTAAAAATTAAAAATTAAAAATTAAAAATTAAAAATTAAAAATTAAAAATTAAAAATTAAAAATTAAAAATTAAAAATTAAAAATTAAAAATTAAAAATTAAAAATTAAAAATTAAAAATTAAAAATTAAAAATTAATAATTAAAAATTAAAAATTAAAAATTAAAAATTAAAAATTAAAAATTAAAAATTAAAAATTAAAAATTAAAAATTAAAAATTAAAAATTAAAAATTAAAAATTAAAAATTAAAAATTAAAAATTAAAAATTAAAAATTAAAAATTAAAAATTAAAAATTAAAAATTAAAAATTAAAAATTAAAAATTAAAAATTAAAAATTAAAAATTAAAAATAAAAATTAAAAATTAAAAATTAAAAATTAAAAATTAAAAATTAAAAATTAAAATTAAAAAATTAAAAATTAAAATTAAAAATTAAAAATTAAAAATTAAAATTAAAAATTAAAAATTAAAAATTAAAAATTAAAAATTAAAAATTAAAAATTAAAAATTAAAAATTAAAATTAAAAATTAAAAATTAAAAATTAAAAATTAAAAATTAAAAATTAAAAAATTAAAAATTAAAATTAAAAATAAAAATTAAAAATTAAAAATTAAAAATTAAAAATTAAAAATTAAAAATTAAAAATTAAAAATTAAAAATTAAAAATTAAAAATTAAAAATTAAAAATTAAAAATTAAAAATTAAAAATTAAAAATTAAAAATTAAAAATTAAAAATTAAAAAATTAAAAATTAAAATTAAAAATTAAAAATTAAAAATTAAAAATTAAAAATTAAAAATTAAAAATTAAAAATTAAAAATTAAAAATTAAAATAAAAATTAAAAATTAAAAATTAAAAATTAAAAATTAAAAATTAAAAATTAAAAATTAAAAATTAAAAATTAAAAATTAAAAATTAAAAATTAAAAATTAAAATTAAAAATTAAAAATTAAAAATTAAAAATTAAAAATTAAAAATTAAAAATTAAAAATTAAAAATTAAAAATTAAAAATTAAAAATTAAAAATTAAAAATTAAAAATTAAAATTAAAAATTAAAAATTAAAAATTAAAAATTAAAAATTAAAAATTAAAATTAAAAATTAAAAATTAAAATTAAAATTAAAAATTAAAAATTAAAAATTAAAAATTAAAAATTAAAAATTAAAAATTAAAAATTAAAAATTAAAAATTAAAAATTAAAAATTAAAAATTAAAAATTAAAAATTAAAAATTAAAAATTAAAAAATTAAAAATTAAAAATTAAAAATTAAAAATTAAAAATTAAAAATTAAAAATTAAAAATTAAAAATTAAAAATTAAAAATTAAAAATTAAAAATTAAAAATTAAAAATTAAAAATTAAAAATTAAAAATTAAAAATTAAAAATTAAAAATTAAAATTAAAATTAAAATTAAAAATATAAAAATTAAAAATTAAAAATAAAAATTAAAATTAAAAATTAAAAATTAAAAATTAAAATTAAAAATTAAAATTAAAAATTAAAAATTAAAAATTAAAAATTAAAAATTAAAAATTAAAAATTAAAAATTAAAATTAAAAATTAAAAATTAAAAATTAAAAATTAAAAAATTAAAAATTAAAAATTAAAAATAAAAATTTAACATTAAAAATTAAAAATTAAAAATTAAAAATTAAAAATTAAAAATTAAAAATTAAAAATTAAAAATTAAAATTAAAAATTAAAAATTAAAAATTAAAAATTAAAATTAAAAATTAAAAATTAAAAATTAAAAATTAAAAATTAAAATTAAAAATTAAAATTAATTAAAAATTAAAATTAAAAATTAAAAATTAAAAATTAAAAATTAAAAATTAAAAATAAAAAATTAAAATTAAAAATTAAAAATTAAAAATTAAAAATTAAAAATTAAAAATTAAAAATTAAAAATTAAAAATTAAAAATTGAAAATTAAAAATTAAAAATTAAAAATAAAAATTTAACATTAAAAATTAAAAATTAAAAATTAAAAATTAAAAATTAAAAATTAAAAATTAAAAATTAAAAATTAAAAATAAAAAATTAAAAATTAAATATTAAAAATTAAAAATTAAAAATAAAAAATTAAAAATTAAAAATTAAAAATTAAAAACTAAAAACTAAAAATTAAAAATTAAAAATTAAAAATTAAAAATTAAAATTAAAAATTAAAAATTAAAAATTAAAAATTAAAAATTAAAAATTAAAAATTAAAAATTAAAAATTAAAAATTAAAAATTAAAAATTAAAAATTAAAAATTAAAAATTAAAAATTAAAAATTAAAAATTAAAAATTAAAAATTAAAAATTAAAAATTAAAAATTAAAAATTAAAAATTAAAAATTAAAAATTAAAAATTAAAAATTAAAAATTAAAAATTAAAAATTAAAAATTAAAAATTAAAAATTAAAAAATTAAAAATTAAAAAATTAAAAATTAAAAATTAAAAATTAAAAATTAAAAATTAAAAATTAAAAATTAAAAATTAAAAATTAAAAATTAAAAATTAAAAATTAAAAATTAAAAATTAAAAATTAAAAATTAAAATTAAAAATTAAAAATTAAAAATTAAAAATTAAAAATTAAAAATTAAAAATTAAAAATTAAAAATTAAAAATTAAAAATTAAAAATTAAAATTAAAAATTAAAAATTAAAAATTAAAAATTAAAAATTAAAATTAAAAATTAAAAATTAAAAATTAAAAATTAAAAATTAAAAATTAAAAATTAAAAATTAAAAATTAAAAATTAAAAATTAAAAATTAAAAATTAAAAATTAAAAATTAAAAATTAAAAATTAAAAATTAAAAATTAAAAATTAAAAATTAAAAATTAAAAATTAAAAATTAAAAATTAAAAATTAAAAATTAAAAATTAAAAATTAAAAATTAAAAATTAAAAATTAAAAATTAAAAATTAAAAATTAAAAATTAAAAATTAAAATTAAAAATTAAAAATTAAAAATTAAATAATTAAAAATTAAAAATTTAAAATTAAAAATTAAAAATTAAAAATTAAAAAATTAAAAATTAAAAATTAAAAATTAAAAATTAAAAATTAAAAATTAAAAATTAAAAATTAACAATTAAAAATTAAAAATTAAAAATTAAAAATTAAAAATTAAAAATTAAAAATTAAAAATTAAAAATTAAAAATTAAAAATTAAAAATTAAAAATTAAAAATTAAAAATTAAAAATTAAAAATTAAAAATTAAAAATTAAAATTAAAAATTAAAAATTAAAAATTAAAAATTAAAAATTAAAAATTAAAATTAAAAATTAAAAATTAAAAATTAAAAATTAAAAATTAAAAATTAAAAATTAAAAATTAAAAATTAAAAATTAAAAATTAAAAATTAAAAATTAAAAATTAAAAATTAAAAATTAAAAATTAAAAATTAAAAATTAAAAAATTAAAAATTAAAAATTAAAAATTAAAAATTAAAAATTAAAAATTAAAAATTAAAAATTAAAAATTAAAAATTAAAAATTAAAAATTAAAATTAAAAATTAAAAATTAAAAATTAAAAATTAAAAATTAAAAATTAAAAATTAAAAATTAAAAATTAAAAATTAAAAATTAAAATTAAAAAATTAAAAATTAAAAATTAAAAATTAAAAATTAAAAATTAAAAATTAAAAATTAAAAATTAAAAATTAAAAATTAAAAATTAAAAATTAAAAATTAAAAATTAAAAATTAAAAATTAAAATTAAAAATTAAAAATTAAAAATTAAAAATTAAAAATTAAAAATTAAAAATTAAAAATTAAAAATTAAAATTAAAAATTAAAATTAAAATTAAAAATTAAAAATTAAAAATTAAAAATTAAAAATTAAAAATTAAAAAATTAAAAATTAAAAATTAAATATTAAAATAAAAATTAAAATTAAAAATTAAAAATTAAAAATTAAAAATTAAAAATTAAAAATTAAAATTAAAAATTAAAAATTAAAAATTAAAAATTAAAAATTAAAAATTAAAAATTAAAAATTAAAAATTAAAAATTAAAAATTAAAAATTAAAAATAAAAATTAAAAATTAAAAATTAAAAATTAAAAATTAAAAATTAAAAATTAAAAATTAAAAATTAAAAATTAAAAATTAAAAATTAAAAATTAAAATTAAAAATTAAAAATTAAAAATTAAAAATTAAAAATTAAAATTAAAAATTAAAAATTAAAAATTAAAAATTAAAAATTAAAAATTAAAAATTAAAAATTAAAAATTAAAAATTAAAAATTAAAAATTAAAAATTAAAAATTAAAAATTAAAAATTAAAAAATTAAAAATTAAAAATTAAAAATTAAAAATTAAAAATTAAAAATTAAAAATTAAAATTAAAAATTAAAAATTAAAATTAAAAATTAAAAATTAAAAAATTAAAAATTAAAAATTAAAAATTAAAAATTAAAAATTAAAAATTAAAAATTAAAAATTAAAAAATAAAAATTAAAAATTAAAAATTAAAAATTAAAAATTAAAAATTAAAAATTAAAAATTAAAAATTAAAAATTAAAAATTAAAAATTAAAAATTAAAAATTAAAAAATTAAAAATTAAAAATTAAAAATTAAAAATTAAAATTAAAAATTAAAAATTAAAAATTAAAAATTAAAAATTAAAAATTAAAAATTAAAAATTAAAAATTAAAAATTAAAAATTAAAAATTAAAAATTAAAATTAAAAATTAAAAAATTAAAAATTAAAAATTAAAAATTAAAAATTAAAAATTAAAAATTAAAAATTAAAAATTAAAAATTAAAAATTAAAAATTAAAAATTAAAAATTAAAAATTAAAAATTAAAAATTAAAAATTAAAAATTAAAAATTAAAAATTAAAAATTAAATATTAAAAATTAAATATTAAAATTAAAAATTAAAAATTAAAAATTAAAAATTAAAAATTAAAAATAAAAATTAAAAACTTAAAAATTAAAAATTAAAAATTAAAAATTAAAAATTAAAAATTAAAAATTAAAAATTAAAAATTAAAAATTAAAATTAAAAATTAAAAATTAAAAATTAAAAATTAAAAATTAAAAAATAAAAATTAAAAATAAAAAATTAACATTAAAAATTAAAAATTAAAAATTAAAAATTAAAAAATTAAAAATTAAAAATTAAAAATTAAAAATAAAAAATTAAAAATTAAATATTAAAAATTAAAAATAAAAAATTAAAAATTAAAAATTAAAAATTAAAACTAAAAACTAAAAATTAAAAAATTAAAAATTAAAAATTAAAAATTAAAAATTAAAAATTAAAAATTAAAAATTAAAAATTAAAAATTAAAAATTAAAAATTAAAAATTAAAAATTAAAAATTAAAAATTAAAAATTAAAATTAAAAATTAAAAATTAAAATTAAAAATTAAAAATTAAAAATTAAAAATTAAAAATTAAAAATTAAAAATTAAAAATTAAAAATTAAAAATTAAAAATTAAAAATTAAAAATTAAAAATTAAAAATTAAAAATTAAAAATTAAAAATTAAAAATTAAAATTAAAAATTAAAAATTAAAAATTAAAAATTAAAAATTAAAAATTAAAAATTAAAAATTAAAAATTAAAAATTAAAATTAAAAATAAAAATTAAAATTAAAAATTAAAAATTAAAAATTAAAAATTAAAAATTAAAAATTAAAAATTAAAAAATTAAAAATTAAAAATTAAAAATTAAAAATTAAAAATTAAAAATTAAAAATTAAAAATTAAAAATTAAAAATTAAAAATTAAAAATTAAAAATTAAAAATTAAAAATTAAAAATTAAAAATTAAAATTAAAAATTAAAAATTAAAAATTAAAAAATTAAAAATTAAAAATTAAAAATTAAAAATTAAAAATTAAAAATTAAAAATTAAAAATTAAAAATTAAAAATTAAAAATTAAAAATTAAAATTAAAAATTAAAAATTAAAAATTAAAAATTAAAAATTAAAAATTAAAAATTAAAAATTAAAAATTAAAAATTAAAAAATTAAAAATTAAAAATTAAAAATTAAAATTAAAAATTAAAAATTAAAATTAAAAATTAAAAATTAAAAATTAAAAATTAAAAATTAAAAATTAAAAATTAAAAATTAAAAATTAAAAATTAAAAATTAAAAATTAAAAATTAAAAATTAAAAATTAAAATTAAAATTAAAATTAAAAATTAAAATTTAAAAATTAAAAATTAAAAATTAAAATTTAAAATTTAAAAATTAAAATTAAAAATTAAAAATTAAAAATTAAAAATTAAAAATTAAAAATTAAAAATTAAAAATTAAAAATTAAAAATTAAAAATTAAAAATTAAAAATTAACAATTAAAAATTAAAAATTAAAAATTAAAAATTAAAAATTAAAAATTAAAAATTAAAAATTAAAAATTAAAAATTAAAAATTAAAAATTAAAAATTAAAAATAAAAATTAAAAATTAAAAATTAAAATTAAAAATTAAAAATTAAAAATTAAAATTAAAAATTAAAAATTAAAAATTAAAATTAAAAATTAAAAATTAAAAATTAAAAATTAAAAATTAAAAATTAAAAATTAAAAATTAAAAATTAAAAATTAAAAATTAAAAATTAAAAATTAAAAATTAAAAATTAAAAATTAAAAATTAAAAATTAAAAATTAAAAATTAAAAATTAAAAATTAAAAATTAAAAATTAAAAATTAAAAACTAAAATTAAAAATTAAAAATTAAAAATTAAAAATTAAAAATTAAAAATTAAAAATTAAAAATTAAAAATTAAAAATTAAAAATTAAAAATTAAAAATTAAAAATTAAAATTAAAAATTAAAAATTAAAAATTAAAAATTAAAAATTAAAAATTAAAATTAAAAATTAAAA